>CM021108.1:440326321-440367451 GCA_007115665.2 Sequoiadendron giganteum | reverse complement strand
TATTACACAGAGGTTTGCATGTTAAGGTATCATGGGAATAGATTTTGATGAAGGCTTTGACTGTAAAAGATGTAAGGGACAGATCCATGAAGATAGAGAGCCAAGGTATAGACAGTTGTGGTTGCAGCTTCCTCACCAACTTTGGAGAAAACTGAGTCTATTTCTTAGCACAACGAAGACAAATCAGGTTCATTTGATTGGCCTATGTTGATTTCAAAAATGATAAAGGGTCATTGGTTTTGTAGCAAAGATAGGCATGATGGAAGGCTATTGCTTTTCTTCAAATGCTAGAATAGCAAAGGGGCCAATTTTTTTTTGAAAGATTTTGTCGAGAATCATTCATAAAACAGAGGCTGCAACTAATACTTCAAGGACATTTGGTACAAAAGAGTTTCATTATTTTTTTAATAAAGTCAGTAACTTAGAGCGACCATTTCTGAAGGGTTCTTTCCTCACCGGATAGAGTTTTTGTTTGTCCAAGTTTTGAGGATGGGACTATCATACAACAAGTGGAAAAATATGATTGAGTCGGTTACCAGTGAGTTATAGAGCATGAGAACTCGTCCTCAGACACTCAAGTAAAAAATCTTATTGAAAGGGGCTACCTGCATCACAAAAAATATGGCAGCGAATCACTTTTCATGCAATGTATATGGCTAGGGTCAGATCGCAAGAATTTTGGCATCTTGTGGTTTTATCAATGGTAATACTGAATGGAGGATGGTGCACTGTTACATCTTAGATTTCCATTACTGCTCATCATCCAAATGATTGTGAAGTTTGGTTTTGAGGCATTACCATTTATTATGACCAATTGTGCACATTTGACCTGAGCAAACTGTATGTTATGCCTTGATGTTGCTTGTGCTTTTGCAGAATCTCGGATTTGTAAGACAGGCAGGTATCTGCAAGCACTATACTTGAATTGATAGATCTATTAAATGTTTGGTGCACTTTTCAAACGCTGATCACTAAGCTAGGGGCTGTTAGAGAAGGATTTTTGGTAAATCACAATTTAACCTAGCTGTAGAAGATCATACGGGTTGAGATGAATATTGATCCATATTGATTCATATCTTAATAGTGGCCTATTAGACAACAAAATCTTGATTAGGGACTGATGAAAGTGGTAATACATATGTAGTTGCTCTTTCATAATGTAGAATATTGTGTGTTTCCATAGGCCTTCCTACGTATTTGCAAAAGTTTTCTAGTGAAGATAGATTTGTGGAGAGGGTGATGATTTTGAGACTTTTACTTTCTTTTGTCCAATGGAAACCAAAAAATAAAGTTTCACTGTCATGATTGGCAGGTGGCCTTTGCTTCCATGTCACAGGTAGTACATCAACACAATCTGTAAATGATGGTAGCAGCAGTATCATTGAGTTATCTTAGAACATCAGGAAACAAAGGAACTCATGAATCAAGAATGACAATAATGCTTGGTAGTCCTAGAGAAAAGAAGAGCAAGGTATAAGAATAGGACACAATAGATTAATGGATAGAGGTCAACCACCAAAAGGAAGAATAGTCACTTACAATGCACTATGACAGCCTTTATGACTGACTGTGATATCTATAACTATGAGATCTTTTATAAGGATAGATTATGGGTTTCAAGTGCCAGAAGACATGTCATAGTCACAAGCAACGCCATGAGGAGTTAAGTGACAGTCATATAACAAAGATTCAATGGTATTGTATAGACTATAATTGAAACCTTTGATAAACAATTGATAACTAGGCCAAAACCTCATGAATAAAGAGATAGTTTGTTATGACTATAATTGAAACCTTTGATAAACAATTGATAACTAGGGAAAAACCTCATGAATAGAGAGATAGTTTGTTATGACTTTGAATTGAAGCACTAGATCACAAGAAAAAAGCATGGAAAAATGGAAGATGAGACAGGAGAAAGAATTTCAAGCAGAGATAATGAATCGAAGGTTATTGTGTTAGTGGTAAGTCAATGAAGAATGATCTAGAAAGTGACATTCCTTAAGCATCGTCAAGGGCAACAACTAACAAATAAGCACAACCACCTACAAGCTAAGAAAATGAAGGTCTCAAGGCAAACCTATAGGGATGGAGCTCTAAATTTATAAGTCAGATTGTAACAAGTTTACATACTAAAAAAAATTGCACAATGAAGGGATCATTACACAATCACCGTGGCAGAATTTCCCATACAACTTTTGGGTTGAATAAAGAGCAGATACTAAAAGTGAACATGGGAAGATTGCAAGATAATGAGGTAGTTATGATTAGAGGGCAGTCAATGGACAACTACAGATCAGATAGATAACAATTTTATTATTAATTGAAGTTGTCAAAACATGAATCATTTAATAGACGACAGATGAAGTCCTAGAAAATCTTAATTATCTGCAATTTACATACATACACATGATCATGCATAATATTTCACAAATTGAATGACCTATTACACTCAATTTAGTGGCACTTTGTGGTAGTTCTGGCCAATTTTAGAAGCCTTAATGGTTGCAGTTGGAATGAGGTGAAGTTCAAGCCTAAAATCTTGCAAAAGATTAGTTTAGAATCCTTAAATTAAGGATTTTTGGCCTTACACGCCTAACAACTTCCAAATTCATGAAAATTGGTTCAAACCACCATTTAAGGAGGATTTTAAGGCACAAAGGGTAGTCCTACATCAATTTTGAGGTCCCACATGGGTTGACCATCACTTAAGGGGAGTTTTGGACACTTAATCACTTAGTTTGATCTAGTTTGAAGCCTCTTTTGTATGATTTTCAAGCTTGCACTACCAAAGAAGAATCTTTCACATGCATAAATCAAGATCATCTTCTTCAACAGAGTCATGCAAAGGAGATGATTGAAGCATTCATTCTAGTCAACTAAAGATCATTCCAAGCTTCCTTTTAGCATATAATGCAAACTCCGATCATTCTTTGAGGTAGTTTTTTTCTCTCTAGTTCTATATTGTAACTCTCTTGAAGATTCTTTCAAGCTAGAGCAACAAAAGAGACTCCATTTTCAGATTTGTACAATTGTGTCACTTCTTTTATCAATGAAATATAAACAGTTTTCCTTCTCTAATATACGTTTCGTGTGAAAAAATGAATGATAGATGTATTTTTCTGTATTTTGATATGAATACTTTAATGCATGTCTCATTTTTTTTAGCACCTTTTGTAGAGATATGCATACCTTGTGCAATTCATAGGTTGTGACATCAGTTTTCAACAATTTCTAATTGTGAGAATATCTGATTTTTCCTTTTTGGATTGAGCAAAACTTTATCTTTCCTATGAATTACTACTGTATAAGTATGTAAAACCAGAATTGTGCATGAAGAAGTTTTGTTCATTTGATTAGATTGCAAGTCCAAATAGTAGTATAGGCTCTGAAGTAAGCATTTGGTGCATCACCTCCTAGAATTAGCTTTTCCCTTTTATCAACTATCCTTCTTCCTTTTTCCAATAAAATTCATTAGTTTCTCAAATATCTAAATGAGAACCAACCCATAATCTGGAGATTCATCTTCATTACGAGCAACCCATAGACTCGAAGATGTTTCCATGTTTCACAAGATTGTTGAGTTTCACACTTAGCAAAAGGGACAACAAGTACTCAATTGGCTCATAGCTGTTCATACCACCTTAAATTAGGTGGAAAAATTGAAGTTGTTAATAAGTGTTTGGAAGGATATTTGCATTGTTTCACTTCAGAGCAACAGTCTCAATGGGTAGATTGGCTACCACTCACAAAATAGTGGTATAACACTTCTTTTCATAGCTCATCAAAAATGTCTCCATTTTTGGCACTTTATGGATATCATCCTCCTTCCATAACATCATCATTAAAGGTGTCACCAAGAGTTCGGGTAGTAGAGGACCACCTACTTCATCAACAATGAGTACTTTCAAGACTTAAGGATAATTTAGCCATGGAACAAAATCAAATGAAGCAGTAGGTAGACCAACATCATAGCGAAAGAAGTTTTGAAGTTGGGGATTAGGTCTTTTTGAGATTGTAGAATTATAAGCAAATCTCACTGAAGCAACAAAAAAAAGAATAATAAGTTGTCTCCAAGGTATTATGGCCCATACCAAATCATGCAAAATATCGGTAGTGTTGCCTCCAAACTAGAGTTGCCACTAGTAATAAAGATACATCCAGTTTTTCATGTTTCTTGTTTGAAGAAGGCAATTGGGCATAATATTCCAACTCAAATAGTACTAGTAGATCTTGATGAAGAAGGAAGAATCATTTTGGAACCAATGTGCATTCGTCAAACATGCATGAAGTAGTTGAGGAATATAACTCTCATTGAGTATCTTATCCAATGGAAGAATTTTCTAGTTGAAGATGCCACATGGGAAGACAAGGAGTTCATTTAGAAGAATCCACACTTGATTAGCATTGAGGATGACTCTTCTTTGAAGAAGGGGGCATGCTATGCCCTTAATATTGGTGTACATCGGGTTATGAATAGTTGGCTTGTGGCTATATTAACTCCTAATTAAGTCATGTTATCATTATTATATTATTATTTAGTTAGTTAGGTCAGCCTAGGGCTTATATAGGGGTGTCTAAGTCGGCCTAGGTGATATCCTGGGCATAAATAGGTATATAGGAGGTTGTGACTCTTATTTCAGCATCATATTCTGAATTGTGTTCTCATTGGATATATTTAGAGGTTTCCCCCTCAAAGTGGCTTGCTATTCTCAATTATAATAATGTATTTGCAACATATTTCATATCTTCTTCTTCTACTGTGCAAGTTATTTCATTTTTGAAGGGTCTGACCTCAAGCGGCATTTTTGGGCACACTATATGAACTGGCCGAGAGAGAAAGTCGTAGGTCAACATGTGCATGTAGCACTCTAGAATTGCATGGGTTTCCTAATGCGATGTTTGAGAGGTTGACAAAGTTCACCAAGTTTCACCCACTAAAAATTTATTTGTTTTAGAGGCCTAAGACCATCAAACGTCTTCTTAAGGAGGTGCAATGGAATAACATCATTCCATGAAGTTACTCACCATGTACTAAACATAGTTGAGGTGACAAACACCTTGCAAGGAACTTTTCCTTCCAAGGTAAGAGGTGTATAATGTATGTGTGCATACTCTAGTTACTCATTCTATGAGAAGTATTTTATCGTGTGGGCCCGAATTGAGAAGATAAACCTACTTGACTAAATAGGACTGTGCTTGTCTTGTTTTATCAATCTATTGCTAAAGAGCTTTATGGAAGAAAGCTCATGAAATATCTCCCTTCACCAAATGATCCAATTAAACACATTGCTTGCAAAATCATCAAAACACTCAAACAAACATTCAACATGGTTATAAAAATATTTTAAACCCTTTGAACACATTGTTATGCACTTGAAAGACATTATACCTTTGTATGCATCTAAGTATATCTATTTTTATCAAAACAATATCTTTGTGTGCATCTTAGTATCATTGTCTACATCTTTGCGCATTGGTTTAAAGTAAACCTAGGTAACTACAATTTAGCATTTTTTCTTTTCACAATATTGAGGTTTTGTGGAAAATAATTTTCTTTTTGTAAACATCTTAGTGCTAGAAAACTCATAATCAAGATCTTTATGTGGTAAAAAGAATAAAAGATTAAATCAAATTTCAAAATTTGGACTTAAAAGAAACATTCAAAATTACTTGTGTTACTTGCTTCTAACAAACAAACGAGAAAATTCATGCACAAAATCAAATATCAACAATCAATCAAACATCAAAACATCTCATCTCAAAACAAACAACTTAACATTTGGACATAAATCATTCAGGATTGAATCCTTTATCATATAAACTAATTTAGATCTATACTTGGAAATGATCTTTTTCAAGGTGTTCAGATTAAATTGGCAAAATCATCTTGGAAAAACTCACTTTGGAGTCACAAGTCTGCTCCCAAAGTAGTAATTTCATAATCATCACCAAAACATCAAAATCCAAGCAATCAATCAAATTCCTAAGAGTGGTCTAAATCAAAAGTTTCACATCCTTCACCCATTCATATCAACCACTCATCATCGATCCTAGAAATCCATATAAGTGTTCTCATTAAAAAAAATTGAAACAATCAAAGAATTTCAAAAAAGGTTTTTTGAATCAAACATCTTCTAGGATTGACACATTCCTTCATCATTCAAATATTTATCTTAGAGTTCTTGAATGTTTAATCTTGAAAACATGACAATGCCAATCAATTATTCAAACTCACATCCATACAATTCATACATGAGATCATCATATCCTACAAACTTCAATGACACAACAAATATGGGTATGCAAAGTCAAAACTTTGGAACACCTTGTCATATGATAGATTTCAATCAAGGTCAAAACTTACCAACCTATCAACCCAATGATGAAAGCATGAGTCTTCACCAAAACAACATTATCTCACCAAGTCAATACATGTCAAACATGAACATACCAAGTACAAACATATCAAATATGAACATGTCAAATCCACACTTGGTGAACTATGGGATGGATCTATTCACACCTCAACAAAGTCAAATACTATATCAAAATTAAAATCGTCAACATCCATATCAAAATAAAAATCCTCAACATCCATATCAAAATCAACCACATCAAGTGTCACAACATCAAGTAGTGTTACAACAACATTAGGGGTTTTAAAATCAAATCAAAATCAAAATCTACAATATCAAATTTCCCTAAATTCACTTGCCAAAACAGTTGACACACTTCTCCAACAAACATCTTAATCTTCAAATCAATACATTCCTCATAAAAATCATCAAATCATTGATTTTCATTAACAAAATTCATCCTTACAACATCAAAATGTGGTGTATCAAACACAATCTCAACAATCACCTCAACCACAACAAATTTTGTAATCCAATAACACCACCACACACAAATACACTCCTTTAGGGGAGCTAATCGAATTAATGTTAAATAAATTAGTCCATGCTAATCTTATCAAGCTTCCAAAAGGGGGTTGTGAATCTATTATTCAAGGATTATCATGGTATAAAACCAAGGATTATTGTGAATATCATAAAGAAAAAGGTCATGAAACATCAAGTTACATTCAACTCAAAAACCTCATCAAAGACCTTATTGATCAGGGAGAAATAATCTTTGAGGATAACATTCAAAATTCATCCACAAGTGATCACATTGACGATGTCTCTACCTTACACAATGAGAAAATTGATATACACCAAGAGTCACTTCCCAACCAGGATCAAAATCCTTCATCAATGTCTAGCAATGATTCATTTCAAGAAATATTATCATTTGATCTCATAGTTGAATATATTGACAATGTCTCTACCTCATCCAATGAGAAAGTTGGTATACCTCAAGACTCTTTCCTGAAGCATGATCAACATCCTTCACCAATGTCTAGCAATGGTCCATTTCAAGACATATTGACATCATTTGACCTCATGGTTGCAAATATTGAAGAGATTCTTAATGCACCATTTGATCCAAATCCACTTGAGGATCAAGAAAATTTTGAACCAATGCTCAAGCATGAAGAATATCTAAGCCAAGAGCTATCACCCACATATCCACATTTTGAAGACATTCAATAACCCTTTGCAAACAATTCATCCTTTGAAATTGACCCATGTCAAGAGTTGAATCCAAAGCATACCAAAGATAACACCAATCTCAATCAAGATCAAGGATCCATTTCTTCTCAAGATCTAATGGGTCTATTCCAATCTGATACCGAGGATAACTCTAATAAAATCCAAGATCAAGGATCCATATCTCCAAGATACTACAATGATTTAATAGGTATCTTCCAATCCATACAAGATTTCATAAATTGTGATCATATCCATATATCACATACTCCTAAATCTATCCATGAGATGCTTACTCCTAACAGACACATAGATGATCTTCAAAAACAAGAATCTCTTACTCTCAACATCATTACCAATGAACAAGAGTCTCCTACTCTTGGCATCCTTATAAATGAATTAATCTTGCACATACTTTTCTGGAAAAGTATGTGCAAGATTAATTGATATGGATTGTGGAAACTTGATATCATTAATCCTTATAAATGATCAGAGCATAATAAAATCTATAGATATATCAAAAATTGATCATGAGGAAGGCCCTTACATGGATTGTGAAGCATCAACATCTCTTGAGGAACAATCAGGATCAGACACATCCCAAGTTCAGATTGAAGACAATGAGTATGAGGATATCCAACATTATCAGATCAAAGGGTTATTTTTACATGAACATAGTATCTTGGAATCAACAAAGAGAGCCAACACTCATGAGAAACAAGGAATTGGTTATACAACAATCACATAATCCAATCATCTCATTGATACCTCATTAATATTGCAGGCAACTTTATGTAGTGCAAACATCAACATGGGGAACATGAAGAGTGCTTATGATGAAATCACTACCAATAATCCAACCATCCATATCATGAATCATCATCCACACATATTTCCACCCACTAATTGGGAACAATCGCAAGAGAAGAAGCTATCTCAGAGAAAAGAGCAAGTTATCAAAGCAAAAGAATAGACAAAGAAAAATGTACAAGAAAAATGCAAATGGATACTAAAGAAAAAGAAAGAAATTCATCCATATCAAATTCCATTAGTCAAAGAAACTATGGGGCAAAATAAAAAAGGGAACTTCATCCATCAAAAGTATCCACCAATGTAAAAGAAAGCTTCAAAAGTGACCTACAAAGTGTATGAAGAATTTTGTCCTAATCAAATCTCTATATCCACCCATCATTTCTTATCATCCCAAGTTTGGAGAGTCAAATATTATAATTTTTCGACCACTCTATTCATATCTCATATTCTCCATTGCATTCCACCATCCACTTCAACATCCATGATATCCAAATATTGCATTAAACACGTGTTGGCAACAACTCTTTATCATAGGGACTCTAAGGGCACTCTATCACAATGTGTGCATCTAGGTAAGGTTAAATCTGGTATTGACAATGCAGATAAGAATATCCAGGGGTTATATTCAAGCACATGTATCTTAGAAAAGAAACTCCTCCAAGTATGATATCATTATAAAATCATGACAACAACATCTACATCAACACCACCAGGTGGTTCAACATGATCATAAATCTTCAAAATGTCAAAAAAATAAAAAAACTAAGAAAAATGGTAAAGAGAAAAAATGTCCTCTAGTGAAAACCACTACGGTGGCACTTTGGACACTTGTACCATGATGAAAATCCAACAAATGGGTGTCATGGGTAGAATTGAGGATCTACGTGTGCCATTTTAGGTGGAAGCATCTCATCCTTGCCATAATAAATCCAACATATCATCCATTTTATCCATAATAAATCCATCCATCCAATCCATTTTCATCCATCTCCCAAATTATCTTGATCTTGAAAAAAGTTTGGTGTATGCTTTAAACTTGCTTGTGGAATTTTTTTGCATGGGTCATTATCATTGATCCTACCCTATGCAATCCAATATTATCTAATCCATGAAACATTATCCAAATGAGCATCATTTATCTGAACATGTTAATCATATCACAAGATAATCCTTGGCATCCTTTGCACACCCATCCATCAATCCATCCATCTATCCAAGCATCCACCCATATCATTCCATACATTGCTAAACATTGGGGGTAAATACTTACATCTTGCTTTGAGAATAAATCTTGATCTATGTCTTCTAACTCAGGTGGTGATCTAAACATTTGCAAACATGAAATCAAATTGGTTAAAACATTTCGTAAGCAAAAATCCAAATCACTAGCCCATGGCACATTTTGACAAATGATATGATCCTTATCAGACATATCTTTCATCAAACATTGATCTAAACAATCTATATTAGTTGCATCTAGCTTGTTTTTAATGTTACATCAAATCATTCACACAGATTTTGTTCCAAGCCTAGCTTCAAATTTTGATCTATCTTATCTGATCAATCCATCATCATCTCAGGATATATCCTTCCCCAATCCTCATGTTGGTCATAGCCTTGACAACACTATCTTTGCATTGTTGTGTATCCTCAACAATGTTATCACTATTGACAATCCATCAATCAAATCAAACAATCCTAGCTTGGTTTTCAAAATAATCCCAAATAAATCACTGATATCGTCACACATCCATATACACTTGTCAACATCATGTGAAAATCTTAAGAACATCCAAATTATGTCAAAAATCCAAAAAAAAATCACATGTTAAAAAATCCAAACACATTTGAAATATCTCAAAACCCTAAATAGCCTCATAACATTCAAAAACTCAAAACAACCTCTGATAACTTGCAAACTCAAAACATTCAGATAATCTCAAAAGCTCAAAAATAGCCTCAAAACATTTCAAAATGTCAAAAAATTTGAAATATTCCAAAAACAAAATCACCCGTCCCATTTTACTTTCACCCACAATAAAATTTTATCCATAATAAACTGATCATCATCCTCACCTTTGATAACACAAACAAAAAAAATGCAACACTTATCCAAGCAGTCAAAACTTTAAACGCAAAAATCAAAACCTTGATCACTATCAAACATGTCAGTCAAACCTCATATCAAAAACCTATCACACAAACCAATCCTCATCCAATGTATTCCTTACATATATATCTTTCCTACCATAGATATTACTGGATACCACCAAAAATAATACTCTTTGGCAAGAGATATGAATAACATTGACTGTTTGTTCATTTTGATCTTTTCTTGTGATTTATCTTATTGGTCCATTTTGATGATCTCTCGATGATAACAAAATGATTTAGAGAGAAAGGAATGGGGAATTGATCATTACTTTCATTTTTCAAGTGCTTGTTGGATATTGTAATATGACCTTGGTGAATACTTGCCTTGCGTGTGCAGGGGTAGTCTCAAGTAAAACAATAGCTAAGAGATATCAAGTTTTTCATACCTTTTGTGTATTAGTCTTTGTACTTTGATGGCTTCATTCTTTCCCATGATCAAACAAGGTTTTTGTAAGTCAAGTATGAACAAGGATACTCCTGTCTATTTGTAGAGTCAAATTCCATGCATTAGATATGCCACCTTGGTTCTTAATACCTCAGTGCATCATGTCTATTTTCTATATAAAAAATAATGATCATTATGGTGAAAAGAATTATCTAGGAGAAAATGCAAAATCATACGTCTCATCTCATCACATATCCAATAAAGTCTTGGAATAATCATAGGTTTATTAGTATCTTGATCAATATCATCATTCTATTCTATCTCATCATTCTTCTCTTACTTCTATCTATCTCATTCTTCTATCTCTACTAAAATTTCTATCCAAGTATCAAATGTCCGTGTGATATACATTAGAATATACATGAGGCTACCCAGGGCCGATGACTGTCTATGCAACATAAAATCTATCTACATCAACCATCTATGCTTCCTAGGAATTATTTTTTTCGTTCTCTGAATAACATAACTCCTCTCATAATCTTATCACAATCTCAACCAAAAAATCAATTTTTGTGCTTGATCTATCAAGGGGGAAATATACCAACATTCCTTCGTCTGTTGGGGCATAGTGGGGCATCTGATTTTTTTTTTTTTTTAATCAAAATAGAACCAGTTCTTTGAAATAATGCAACAAGTGCATTTCTTCAAAAAGAGGCAAAATATAGACACCTAAAAATGTCCTAAGCATATCACACACCTGATCTTGTTTACTAACATCATTTTCTCATCATTATCACATAATTCATCTATTTAAATAAATAATGTCAATTATTTAGTTAAATTCACCTTATTCTCCTATTAATTGAATAACTAAGGTTATTTGGTTAATCCATCATTTTCATGCAAATGTTCCTCTCATTTGATTAAATAAAGCAAATTGTTTAATTAAATTTCATAATTCTCTTTGATTAAATAATTTCCAATTGTTTAATTAAAGGTCTTAAGTCATTCACTTGCACAATTAAATGATTTCTTAAATTGTTTAATTCACTAATTATCCCTCCAATCCTCCAATCCTCCAACTTCTCCAACTTGCACAAGAATACTCCCATGGAATTTCCCTTTTCAAATTCAAATGTTTGCCTTTAAATGGAAATATCTCTCACATTGCTTCCTAAAATTTAGGGAATTTGTTGAGTCTCATGGATTTTAGACCATTAATCTAATCCTTGATTCATGTCGCATGGATTATCAACCACTTGATCAATCCTTGATCTACGTCTTCCTCTCTCATTTGATTTCATCCCTTGATCACCATTTTCTATCTTGACCTTTGATATCTCTCAAATCCTATAAATACTAGGCCTATTTCATATCTTTTCATACACAAGCCTTCAAGAAAAGTTATAATCTTGAATTGATGACTCTATTGGAGCAATTTGAGAGCATCTTGTGAATCAAATTCATTAATCTTCATCATCAAATATTTTGCACAAAAATGGATAATACATAAAATAAGCCATCCACATCCACATCTACTCATTATGCATCAATCCACAATGAGATTAAGAGGTTTGCATAATAATTAGGTTCAATTTGATTTAATTCTAGTTTCATTGCTTTGATTTTAATCTCTTTATTGTGTTAATCGAATTTCATTGAGAATATCTCTTTGATCGATCATTATCTTGTCTAATTTTCTTTAATTCAATGTTATTTGATCAATTGAGTTTACATGTTCACACATGTATATTAATATATAAATGCATATTAATATATGTGTGTGTATGTGTATTACATACATAAAAATATACACACACGTATATGTATATATACACATACATACTATAGACATGTAAAATTGACTTAACACCTATCACACATATTAAATGACATTTTCACATCATTGACATCATTATCATCAAATATCATAGTTTTCACATCAAAATCATAAAAAGCCCTAAATTCCTCTATTAATTGAATAATACTACTTTATTTAATTAATTCACGTTTTCATCAATTTCTACCAATTAAATAAATTTCATTTATTTAATAAAGTTCTAAATATTTTATCCCTCCTAATTAATTAAATAACGCATTTAACTATGTTGCTAAATCACCTTATTCCCCTAATTCAATTAAATTTTTAAATCATAATAATTTAATTAACTCACCTTCCCTCCAAATTTGAATAAACTATTCAAAACATCATCAAAAATCAAATCAAAATAATGCAACTTTGTTTGCAAAAGTCAATCTTGATTGGCACGTTCAACTCCAAAATAATTAATTATTTAAATCAATTAATTAATCATTCTCAACCACTTTCCTGATTGAGCAAATTACGAATCACTGATTGCTCAATCTATTTCTCGATTGATCAATTTATTTATTGTCTAATAAATCTATTTCTCAATCCCATATATTATTCAATGACTCTAATCATGCAATCAATTTGCACAGATTATGCCTATCTAAATCCTCTCAACATATTTCAATCGTTGATCCAGGTGGATATGTTCACCAAAAAATCAATTATTACAAATTCTCCAATAGTCAACACCATGTTAAAGAGCTCTTTAATATGAACCTAACACAACTTGAATCGTCTCGAAAGGAGTTCGTGTGCTCAAGATATGCTTAGTCAAAGTTCGATCAACATAGGGGTACTAGATGTAGGATGCTAGGTCAAAAAATGATCATCTCAAAAATGGTCAAAAACAACACCACGTCAAAGAGCTTGTTGCCATGAATTTGTCGCCGCTCAAATTGCGTTGATCAAAGCTTGTACATAGAAGTTATGGCTAGTCAAAGTTTAGGAGTAAAGAGGTTGGCTAGAGTACCATTGTTGATGTCAACATGCTGATGTGGTAGCATAGTTGGCAGTCAAATGACGTGGACCAATCAAACCCTGACACATGGCATTACAATAGTACACATGACATCATAGGAAGTAGAGGAGGTCCAATCACATGAGGACATGTGTCATGTACGAGTGATTTATATTAAGCCACATGGGCCAACAGTTGGGCGCCACGTGGCACCCTTTCTTTATCTCCTTCGACACGTCATTCAAAATTTTGTTGGGGGAGGGGGTCGATCCCCCAACGATGTAGGAGCATCTACATGAGGAGACATAAACACAAAGGCCAAAGGACCAAAAAGTGAGAAAGATGAAAATTACAAATAATTGTAAAAAGGGAGTGTGAGAGAACATTTCATATTTTGTAATGTTTAATAATATAGTAATGTAGACTAATTCTAGAAGTCTACGTAGGAATGAGAGATGGAGAGAGTGTAGTGAATAAAGGGATAAAGATTAATGAGAAGATCATGGAGAATTTAGGGAGAGATCATAGGAGATGGTTAAGGAGATATTGTAGGAAATAGTTGAGGGAATAGTTAGAACTGAATTTCTATATTATTATGTTTGTTATGGTCACCTTATATTATATTAAGGGACCATTTATGCAGTATGAAAGATAGGGGAGGATGAATAAATTATAATATCAAAATATAGAATAAATCTCTTAGTAATTTGAGGTTAATATTTTTTTAAAGTTTCTTAGTTTTAGTTTCTGGATTTGTATTCATGCCTCCGCTACCATCACCCAACCTCCCACCTGCGTATCTCAAGCCACACCAATGAACCACACAAGA
Source organism: Sequoiadendron giganteum (assembly GCA_007115665.2). NCBI lineage: Eukaryota > Viridiplantae > Streptophyta > Pinopsida > Cupressales > Cupressaceae > Sequoiadendron > Sequoiadendron giganteum. The sequence continues at coordinate 440,352,844 of CM021108.1, read as the reverse complement.
TACTCAACATAGTATATAGATCCGTTTATACTTAATGAAGATTGAAGGCTAAATTGAGGGGGTAGTGGTTTGAACCACCGACTACTCCCTTGCAACCCACACCTCTCACCAACGTGCTATCTGTGGGTTTGGAGAATATCTCAAAGAGGATATGCTTTAACTATTTGCCATCAATGGTAGATAGCGAAAGGAGGAACCAAGCCCCCCTGAATACAAAAAATAAAACCTTTTGGATTTTAAATAGCCCAATTCCATAATATTTTTAAGGGCTTTAGAGAATTTTTAAGAGATTTTAAAAGGTTATTAAGAGCTTTAATTGGATTTGAAAGCCTAGATTAGGAGATAGGGGAATATTTGACAAAATATTATTGTTACCCATTAAAAGGCATATGAAATTGTATAAAAGGGGGGGTGTTAGCTTGGAGAATTATGGGAATTAGGAGATGAAACTTGATAATGGAATTTTATTCCAACTTTGTGCAATTAGGAGCTTGAAGCCAAGTAATTGTACTTGAAGGAGGGGGATTTTTCTTCATTTCATCATCACTTGAGAAGACTTTGTAAGGCTTTGGAGAAAATTGGCGGTGCTTTGTAATCCAAAATTTTGGAGCATAATCAGGGATCGATCACTCCATTGGAGAGGGACTTAGAGACGTATCCATTTGGCAAACTCTGTTATCAATTTGTTGTCTTTTTCTTCTCTTCTTTGTTCTCAAATTTCTATTGTTTTAATAATTTAATGTCTTTTCAAAGAATTTTAAATTAAGCTTAAGACAATTAATTACTCGTTTACATTAAATTAACGTTCACTTAGCAATTGTCATAGATCCTAATAGATCAACCGTTGATCAAGATATTCTACTACACAATCTTGATTGTCCATTTCAAATCACAATTTATATATAACAAACCTCTTTCCTCACAAAAAAGGATTAAAGAATCAACATACCTCATGCAATGAAGTAATGCCAAATCGACATTAACAAAGCTTCAATCAACATCTTCGATCAAATGCACACACTCTCTTCAAAGTTCTCGCATGCAACAATGGAGGTTTCACATTGATAGGAGCAACCACATCTTCGCGAAAACACTCCCACACAAGATGAGTAACAATTTAGTTTAAGTGAATTCATTTGTTCTTGCTTTATTTCACTTACATTTCTTGAATTCAGTGTTCTTAATCTTTCATTTCATGAGTGAAGGAATGAATCTTGATCATTATCTTGGATTAGATTAACTTCTTTTATTTGCTTTGATCTTATTTACACTTGTGGATTCCCCCTCACACATATACATATAGATTCATACATATAAATACATATATACATACATATATAGGACAAACTTTGTATCCTTTATTTTTTACTTAACAACTTACATTTACATTGTACTCTTAGATGTTCACACAAAGATATATATCTATACATATATACAAGTATAAATATAAATACATATATATATATATACATATAATTACACACACACATATATATACTCACATATAATTACACACATATATATTCTTATTTATTTAATTATTCATTAGTAAATATGTCCCGAGCTTGCAAACAACATTTTATCACTAATTTGCATTCTTCCATGTATAATTAAATAATTCGCCTTCTTCTATGCATAATTATTTACTAATGTCATCTTCTATTAATTAAATAATTCTTCACTTTATCCCATTCCTCTTTTGATTAATTTAAATAAATTGCAATTTTATTTAGATTAAGTCACTAATTTATCTTTTTAATTATTTATTTCCATTTTCCTCTATAATTAAATAATTATTTAATTATTTATTAGCCTTTTCTCTCCATAATTAAATGAATTCTTAATTATTTATCACTTTATTTTCTCCATAATTAAATAATTATTTTTAATTATTTAATTATTCATTTTCCCTCTTTTAAATTAAATAATTGCTATCATTATTTAATTTGAATTTCTTCTTAGCCAAGTCCTAAATCTCAACCAATTTCTTGAGTTTTGGTCCATCATTCCCATCCTTATCTCTTTTCTTCTCAATTAATCTCAATCATTGATCATGATACCTCATCATTCAATCCTAACCCTTCATTTGAATTGAGATTTCTATAAAAGCAAGCCATCATCCTCATTTCAAGGTTAACCACGATCTTTGAAGTTTTGCTATCTTGCATCAATATCAAGCTTATCATACATCCCACATACTACTATTATGAGAACAAATAAAGCAAAATGGAGAAGAGCAATGGAGGTGATTCAATTAAGGCTTAATAATTGAGGTTTAGTGATTCATTCTTGTGATTTCTATGTTCATTTATGTTTCATTGTTAGATTAGGGTCTTCATGGCTTGAATTAGATAGTTTTATGGTTGCTATTATTGATTCATGCTTATTCCCCCAAATTCTAACTCCAATCTACATTTGGTGAACCTAACGTGAATCAAACATCCTTATTGTATCTTTATTTTTTGAGGTTTTCTAACCTTATCTTTTTCTTTTGTTACAAGAATTCAAGACTAACCTTGTGTAGATCAGGTTGAAGACAAAACCCTAGGATTTTCCAATGATTTCATCATCTCTTTCAAATGACTGCAATTTTTTTTTCTAGGTTTTTTACTATAGCTCAAGGATCGTATTAGGAGCCTACATTCCAAAAATTAGATTTAGGTCAACATTTTTGAGTGAGCTATGCTATTTTTAGTAATTTCCAAAGATTTCATCATATCTCCCAAATGATTGCGATTTTTTTTTGGGTTTTTTTATTGGAGGTCAAAGATCATATCATAAGCTTACACTCCAAAAATTAGCTTTAGGTTGACATTTTTGAGCAAGTTATCATGGTTTTTTAATGATTTTTCATAAATCTTAAATTCTGGTCGCAAATCAGTAAATTTTTCAATTTTTTTTTGTAGATTTGGAAATCTCTCAGAATTCTACAGGGGGTTTGTTCTTTACATTTTTTATTTTGACCTCAAATAATTAATCTACAATCAGATCTTTGAAAATTAGTACTCCATAAGTCTACTCCCTAGGGCTTAAATTAAGGATTTTTTTCTAAATTTTTTTATATTTTTTGAAAGTTCTCAAAATTTTATTAGGGGTATCTTTGCATTTTTATTTTTGGGGTAAAAGATATAAAAAAATAATCAGATCATTGAATCACATTGATAGTGCATGCAATTTTTTTTTGGTTACTGATATCTGATTTTTAGCTTGTGGCAATTGTTGGGAGAAGACCTTTTGATCTAAACTACTAATCCAATTTCTTGTAGGGTTCCATTGTGTGTTTGTGATTTTTAAATTAGGAACATTTGAAATTGGTTCTTAAAAAGAACAAGTGTTTTTCATGTCTTGTGCACTTGCACACGTTTTGTTAAATCCCAAATTGGTGTGTGTGTATCCTCTCCCCTTGCGCTTGATGTGATCTTGGGTGCATGATAAACACATAACAATCTCTTTTTATTCTAGTATGAGGATTGCCTTGAGACACATCCTAACAGAGAACTCAAGGGTTTGACCTCAAGCACGTTTCTCAATGGGCTATATCAAAGGTGAAAAGGAAAAAATTAGTAGCACTATCCTGTGAAGTATACCACACGTCTCAATTTAGATGTGGGTGTATAGACCACATTGGGGTTGAATAGAAGCTTTAGTGTCTCACGTTTGGCATTATACCATGGGTGTTCATAGTAGTCCCCCACTATGAACCATTATTTTAGAATCTTAAGACCTATTTTGAGAGTACTATTGTTGGTGCAAGGGATGCAGATCATACCCTAAAGTTACTTACCACGTACGATTCTTGGTTAAGGTGGAAAGGTTCCTTGTTTGGAGTTACTCCTTTCAAGGCAAGAGGTGTTAAGGTGGTCCATGATATTGGCATACTCTAGCTTTACCCACTCCTTTTTCTTGGATTTATCATCACTCTTTCGAGGGTGAGGTAAGCCCACTTTAGTAGATAAACCTATTACTACTAGCTAGGTTGTTCTTGTTTGTATTTTTTGTGAACCAAGGCCAAGTGAGTTTTGTGGAAGAAAGCTTGCGAAATAATTACTTACCAAGAAATTAAAGAGTCAAAAGCAGCCAAATCTATCTTTCAAGTGTTTTTTGCATTTTATGATCAAATCCGAATTTTCCAAAAATAGAAAAAATCAAATTAGGGTAAAAAGGCAGAACACTATGATTATTTATTAGAAAACCAAAATCATTAATCAAAACACCGCATCTCTCAAAAACCCTAGGAAGCCTAAAAAGTCGCATATATTAGTTTCAATTTTTTTGGGGGAAATATCTATTACATCTGGAACTTCCAATTTCCTTATAGATAGTGAATGTACACTCAAAACCAATACTTGTTTAGGTTTAGTTAGACCATTCATTTCATTTCATCATTTACCTTAGGTTGGCTTACATAGTCCTAGCTTGCATGCACACCATATCACACCTCATTCTATCAAAATATTTGAGTCTTAAGATTAGGAGGCTTATGATACTATTGGGCAGACCTTAGTTTCATATTTAGGTGTCTTGACCTTATCATATTTTTGTCTATCTCATCCTTAGGTTTGGCTTACAACTCAGGTGTCTAGTTTAGGCTCACCTTTTATCCAATCATTATCATCATCATCTTGGTCCTTGTCCCCTTAAGGTCTTGACACTTAGAGTTGTTACTTTGGTCCATCATAGTTTTCCTAGCATCCTCTTTTAAGGTTCAAAATTGCATATCCAAATCCAAGCATGGTCATAGTCTTGGTCTTATTACCATCTTTCATCCCATCCAAGCATAAGCATAGTCATAGTCTCTTTACCACTTTACATACCAAGCATAGTCATAGTTGCATTGCCATCTTGCATCTTTATATTTCAATAAATTCTAAAAATATAGTATAGTGTCATTATAATTCGTCCATTTCCTTAGTTTGCATCTCCATCATTAGTTTCATTCATTTCAAAATTCCCAAGGTCACAAGTCTTATATGGTCCTCACTGGGTCACAAAGGAAATGAAAAGACATGGATTCCTCATATGACCCCAATTTCAATCCAACTAGCACCATGAACTTTGGGTCCTCTTCAAACCAAACTCAAACATCACAAGATGAAATTCCAAATCCATTTGAAAATTTTACATTGAAGGAGGTTAACCAAAATCTAACACCTGAAGAGATTGAACAAGCTTCCCAAGATCCTAAGATAGTGTGTATCATAGAGGAGATGGGCAAAGTGGATCCAAATAAGTACTTCCTAGCACTCGCTCAAAATGGTGCCAAGCTTCCCTTTGGTTTTGACACTTCCATAATTGTAGAGGGAAAAACACAAACACAAATTCAAAGTCAAGGTCATAACACATTTACACAAGGTCATTCCTCCTCACAAAAAATTGACACTAGCATGCCACTTTGGGGAACTACACATAACACAACACATGTTAACATACCTCCTACTCTAACATTTAGGACTAAAAGGACACCGACAACATCTCAAGGACCAAGTCCCACATTTTCCAATCCATTTGGATTATCCTCTAGTTCCATGGGTATCACTTTTGTAAATCTATTCTCCACAACATCCACCCAAAATACTGCACCCTCAACCAAAACAATAACAAATCAAAATCCAAACCCACCAAACAAGACAAGAAGGATTCATATTTCCACACCAAGAGTGTAAACCCAAACAAAAAAAACTACACCAAACACCAACATGTCTTTTGGGTCAAACCTAAACACCAACAAACCTCCATCACAACAACATGTCAATCCAAACCTCAACTTTGTACCACAACACCAACACACCAACCAATTTCCACCACAACATAATACTAATACCAACACCCTGTTTACATCTCACTTACAACAAGGCAATCAAAATCCTTCCCAAGCAAACATCAACCCAAACTCAACATTTACATCCAACTTCCAAAACCAAAACCTGATATCACATAATTACCTCAACACGCTTAATACCAACACCAACCTTCTTGTGTAAAGTCAAACAAACATACCACCATCACTTATGGAAACTTTGATGCAACAAATGCAAGTGATGCAACAAAAAATGATAAACATGCAAGTGAGCAAAACAAAGAAAACATATTCAATGGAGGAACTATGTCCTTATCCCTTTGATACATGCCACCTTTTCCTCCAATATTTAATGTTCCAAAATTAAAAAAATACAAGGGAAAGGGAGATTCAATAGAACATATGCGAGAGTTTAAAACTGCTTGTATGGTCATCACTTTTGATACTACATACTTAATGAGATTATTCCCATGTAGCCTTTTAGGGTAGACTTTAGAGTGGTTTGCACACCTTCCTCTTGGGATAAGAACATGGAATGAATTTATTGAGAAATTCATCGTGCACTTTGCCTATTACATTGAAAGTGATATGACCCTTACAAAACTGTGCACAACCAGACAAAAGGAAGGGGAGTCACTTACATCATTCTTTCAATGATGGAAAAGTATGTCTAGTATATATCCTTGCCACATACCGAAAAAACAATTGGTCCCCATCTTTTTAGAAAACCTCCACACGGAATTGATGATTCAAATTCAAATCCATTGTTGCAACACATTTGAGGATGTCATTGAAAAGGGAGTCTCCATTGAGAAATCTCTTGTTGCAAAAGAATTGGTCAATATCTTCAAAGAAAACCAAAACAATCCCAATGACAAAAGAAAATTTTGGTTTAGAAACAAAAGTGTCACCAATGATGGGGTAGTTGATGCCAAAATGGTTAACAAGGTTCACCCCACCATTAATTCAAAGTTCCTTCCACACAAAATAATCCTAAACCAAGAAAATATCAAACCACAAATGCAGTCTAAAATAACCAACAATGTAGAGGTCCTCCATGAGAAAATATGCCTAAACGAAAATATACACCCTTAGGAGAACCCATTGAATCAATCTTGAAGAAATTATTGCAATCAAATTTCATTCAACTACTGGAGGTTAAACCTTATGAACCAAAAATATTCAAACCAAATTGGTGGAATGACAACAACTTTTGTGAATACCATTACACCAAGGGACATAAAACATCAACATGTTGGACATTTAAGAACCTTATCTATGACCTTATTGAACAATGTGAAATATTAGTGGACAATTCACAAGGAAAGACAAATGTTGACCATACTATTTTCAAGAATCCCCTACAAGACCATGGGAAAGGAAAAGCCTCCAGTTAAAGGAACAATGCAAATACCAATGCCAATTACACTAATGTCTCATATGAGTATACCGTTAATAACATTTGAGCCTTTGATGAAAATGTCTCTATAATTATCATCAAGAAAAGTCTAGAATGTGTTGTCACCACCCAAAGAGCTAAAGTGACCTTGCAAGGGTCCACTTGAAATCCACAACCAAAGAGTCAATATAACCTTTTAGACCATCTAGGAAAGACCCCCGCACAAATATTCATTCTTGAGTTGCTTCACATATCCCTTGAGCATAAAGCCATTTTGGACAAAGCTTTGTAAGAAACATTTGTTCCCATAGACCTAAACATTAATAAATTCTAGGCCATGGTAGGATACTTAGCTATAACCCATCATGTCACATTTTTTGAGAAAGATTTTCTTGCACAACGACCAAATCATAATGACCCATTACACCTTGAGATATACATTACTAAACGCAAAATCAAATGAGTCTTGGTAGGTAGTGGAGTAGGTCTGAATATATGCACCTTAAAATTGGTCATAACATTGGGATTCTCTAAAGCTTGTATAGATACATCGAAGAAAATCATCATCAAGGATTATGATGATGTTAAGCATTCATCCAAAGGTATAATCATACTTCTCGCGAGGGTTGGGCCTACTATTCAAAACACGATATTCCAAGTCTTAGATTTGGATCCAACATACAACCTTCTCCTTGGTTGCACATGGATTCATGCCATGAGAGTTGTTCCTTCCATGTACCATAAATGCCTTAAGTTTCCATATAATAACACCAAAATTACTATATCAGGTTGTCCTAACCCTTTCCAATATTATATCAATTTGATAGGGACCACTAAACATCAAGTGTCTATCAATCATGAAGCTTCTTCATCTCCCTCATCACATTACATTGATCCCTCTTCACTCACAAAATTGTTTATTCTATCCACCACGCCTTCCAAAACTAAGGTCCAAATCCATGACACGGGATGTGGTGAATACAACATTGAGAGCTTATTTTATGTTGGGAAGTTGCCCGCCTCACCAAAGTCTTATGGGAAGCATCATCCTATCAAGAAGGAACCTAAGATTGTAATTCCTAATCCTCCTACCACATTCACTAAGTTGGGTGAACTAAGCAAATATACAATAGTCGAGGATATTTCTACACTGATCCATAAGGATGAAGAAGAAACCAAGTTTGTGCAAATACCAGTAGATAAATACTCAAAAGGATTCAAGATCATGAAACACCAAGGTTATGATGGACATAGTGGTCTTGGTTTGAACAAACATGGAATGATAAAACCCTTGTTACCCCCGAAGTTTTCGAAGAACATAGGGTTAGGGTATGTACCTATTACCTAATTTTGCTAATAGCTCAATTAGGTAGAGCTTTTGTGATTTTAGAATGAAAACAAAGGTACATTTTATTTCTACTAAATTACATTCATGTGCATAAACGAAATCAAAAGATTACATTACCAGATTGCATTCATGCAAATGCATATAACATAGGAGAGGATCACACAATATTTTCAAGAAAATTAATCTTTATTGATGATGTAAACAAATCATGTCTCACACAAGCCGTGAGACTAACTCTTCTAATGCAAATAAAGGAAAATTATACATTTGTAGATAAAGCAATGCACATATAAGGAAGGGCAGCCTATCATTTCCTGAATGTCGAGTCTTGGTCCTAGTTGAGTTGCCTTGCATCATCTTTGGTCCTCACACTTGTATTGCATCTAGCAGTTGCCCCTTTGCTGCTCCTAATTGCTTGCATCTAAGGGTGAGAGTTTTGTTAGACCAATGAAGGATCACAAATTAGTATATGCACAAACATCTGAAAACATATAACCTGACCTCCATTTTCATTAAAATAGTTTGCATATTGTAGATGTTTAGGAAAATTAGAAAGTCATGAAACATATCCATCATTTGTTCTATTTTATCTAACACGTTTACTTCTTATGTAGGTATAGGTCAAGTTTTGTTACTATTTTATTTCATCTATTTACAACATGGGATAAAATATGGCTCCCACAAGGGTTGAGACCAGCATGTCCTTTTATGATGACATATCATTAAAATAGTAGAGTTTTCTTTTTACAATCCCATTAAGAAGCTATTCATTATTTATAGTAGTGATTTATTGGAGTTCATTGTCATAGATAACCAATACATAATAAACATGATTGCAAGAAGGAGGTGATATCTAATGTCACAACAAGCAAACAAATGTCATCACAAACGAAAGAAATTAGATATCTAAAAATAGTCAGATGCATGTAAAAGATCAGTAAATAGAAGGTATGTATAGATATAGAAAAATCACAGTGAGTCACATGGAATAGTAAAGCTTCTACAAGAAAATGCTACTGAAGTGCATATGAGAAATAGGTGTTATGCATCATTTTACTTTCTTGCATTTAAATGTGAGACACAAAGGACAATGCCTAAATCTAGTGGATCAATAATGGGTGAAAAAGTATCATCATAAAAGCTTGGGTAGTGATAAAGAACATGTCTTGTGAAGAAAGCATGGAGATCAAAAAGTAGCAGAGACAAGTCATAGCTTCATGACTATGATAGAAATAAAGAAATATGAATCATCTTGAGGATGAGTAATATTTTTTCAAGAATTTAAGCTTCTACGGAAAGACATTGGAAGTACAAATGACATTGGGGAAGGCACATGGGTGATGCCAACTAACATTTTCCTAAGAGAGGTCATCATGCAGTTGATCATGTAATTGGTTTATTTGGTCGGTTGTTTTCCCCTCATAACCATAGAATATCAAGAAGTTAAGAGAAATCTTCACTCTATAGGAAGATAGGAATGCTTTGGGGTATGTAGAGCATTGTAAAAGACAATAAAGACCATGAGTTCAAGTGTAATAAAGAAAAACTTAGTCTTATATGAAGCCTATCCCAATATATAGTTTGGAGTACCAAATTATGATTCATTTTATCCAAAATAGTGGAGTGTTACATTCCAATACTAGCAAAGTCATAAATAGGTGAATCAAAAGCTGACCCATAACTATTTTCAGGAAACATGAAGAGAGGAAATGCTTGAGTATGGAGACCTTGATGCCTGCAAATCTTGTGGCCGTAACACGTTAAGTGTACTATACAAATATAGAATAGTGTGGGAGAGATTCGAGCTCCTGCAAAGTCATGAGACCCTGAACTTGCAAAAATTAAAATACCCAGATGGTGTCTTCATGGTTGCAACCTATCTTACGAAAACAAGATTTTCTTTCTGAAAATAAACACAACCATGGTAATGGAGATGCATTAAAATCACAGAGAAGTATGAAAAATATTCACCATATTCCAACATTACTGACTTTGAATTAGCCTTGTATTCTAAAAAATGATTGAGCATTCTATAGGGTCGAGTGGAAATGCACAGAGGAAGACATGGCTGTGGCTATAGAAACAAAGAATGTTCACGAAATTGTGCAGAGAATTGGAAATATGCACAAAAATGCCAAAAATTCTACAAGAAAATGCTGGAAACAATAGGAAAGTCACTAAATACAAAAATGTATTCATTTTTTTTTGCAATTACAAAGCTTGAATTGAGCTTATTTTCTCAAAAAAATGAAAAGAAAGTAGGAAAAAAATCAAAACAACAAGCTCACTTGAGCTTTCTCCTTGAGATTTTACTTGAAAATCTGTTGATGCCTTTGAGACCCAAAATCCACCATGGTGTGCCTGTTGAAACCATTGTGTCGGTGCTTTGAAGTCTCTAGAAGTCTTCAGATGTAAATGAAATGCATTGAATGTTTGATTCGACTTTTTGTGCTAGGGTTTTGAAACCCTAAGTAGGTCGACAAGTAAAGGTATATTTTACCTTTTATTTAAAACATTTGCATTAAAACTAATACCCCTTTGATAAAAATGCTTAATGCCTTATGCCTTTTTAGAATTTTCCACAAATTCATCAAATATTCCCTTTTATAATAGGCCTTTCAAAATGCTCAAGCCTTTTCTTTTATTTTGCACTATTTTGAAATGTAAAGCATTTAAACAGTTGATGTTATTATAAATCATCTTATTGAAATGTTATATGTAATGCAAGATATAAAGCATGTGCTTTCAAGAAATTAGTCAAAGGGAGACAGTTTGAAATTTATGTGATGGAGGAAATATAAGAGGTAGTTGGAGAGATTTTCAAACATGTGGAGGAAAGATAGATAAATTTGATGACTTCATCATTAGTTCAACTTCAGTTAAGAGTCCAAATGGATGGACTATGAGTCAAGGAGGATTTTGAGGCACTTAACACCATGTTTCTTGTAGTTTCAACCCCCTTTTTGAGGGATTTTCAGTTATGCACGATCCTTTTTGGTTGTTTTCATATTCAGAACTCCTTATGCCTATTTTAAAGAGTTTTCTTTCAGTTAAGTGCCTAATTTGAGGGAGAAGACAACACATCAAGCCAGTTGGAGCTAAAATTCAAAATTCAAATTCTTGGATCCTTTTATATAAGTCCTCTTCTTCTCTCATTTTCTAGAGAGTTTTGAGTTGGGCGATTGCCATATGATCATTATTCACACTTTGTAACTCATTTTTATATGAGATTTATAGTCATTTTGTAAAGCATTTTTTCCTTGGAATGCAAGTGAATCCCGATTTTCAATAAAAGAAGCTTGTTTCCTTCTTAATTTTATTTTGGTTTCCGTATTGTTAGTGGATGATATAATAAAAATAATATGTTTTTTCCTTTATTTCATTAGAATCCATTCAATATTGGATGCAAAAGGTGGCATGTTATAGTGCAGGTTTGTGAATGTGTTTGTTATTCTGTTCTATTAGAATTGTGAAAACATCATTGTTTTCCTTTTTATGAACATCAGATAGCTAAAACCTTTCATAAGAATCATTTTTGCAAGCATGTGTAGCTAAGTTTTGAGATAGTATAGCTTCTTTAATTGACTATTTTTGTGAGTTTCAACAACATTATCAAGTTTTATCTTCCGTGTATCACCTATTAGTTTTAAGTTTAAAATTACAAGCATATCTTTCTTACCCTTTTCCTTGTCAGGTGTTAGTATTTTTCAAGATATCTAAAGGGGAGCTAGCCCATAATCTAGAGGTCCACTCTCACCATAGGATACCCACAACCTGAGAGTAGTCCCATGTTGCACGAGATTATAGAGTTTTCATCTTGGCATCAGGTGCAATTCCCTGTGACAATCATTTTTGGCATGCCTGGTGGGACGTTGAGCTGATTTTGAGTTCAAAAAGAGGTTCATTTTGTTGCTATTTTGGTGTGATCAGCAACATTTTAGCCTTCAAGAAGGAAGGTTTTCACACTTGGTGACTGTAAGGCTTTGGTTTTAGCAGATTCAGTGGTTAAGCATATGAGAAAGTATCAAACCAGACAAAGTGTAGACCCTGTTGAGAATTCTGAACTACCATCAAGAAGTGTTAAGGTAGTTAAGAAGGCTACTAATCCAATTTCAACTTATAGTAATCCTCTCTTTCAAGCTCTACAACTCAGATACCAGAAAATTCCACTATTCCTAGTAGTTCTAATCCTTCAAGAGTCAGTATGGCTCATAATCCACCACCTAGGAATAAACCCCTTGTTTCTTTTGATCAAGGAAGTCCCTTGAATCTTGCCCAACATAACGATATACCAACAACAACACTTAAGAGCTTACCCTTTTTCACTAGAGAGGATCATACAACTGCCATAGAACATATTAGAGATGTGGCCTCGTTGTGTGGATTACATCATTTTATCGAGTAGAATGTTGCAGTGAGGCTCTTGGTAGCTTCTCTCAAGGGTAAAGCCATCCAATGGTTCAGAGGCCTTGCTGTTAATTCAATTGCGACATGGGATCAGCTAGGAGAGCAGTTGAATAAGCAATTCAAGGACAAGTCAGATCATCTCTCATTGGTGGAGCAAATCACTACCATCAAAAGAGCTCCACATGAACATTTGGTGGACTTCAACTGCCGCTTCAAGAAGACCTGGAATATAATTCCAGCCTCGGTAAAGCCTTCTAATGATTATGCATTTTTTATTTTATCTAAAAGCTTTGAATAGTGATATATCGGTCATGATATAGTCTATGGGTGGGAATTCATTGCGAGTAGCATTTGATATTTCTATAAGGGTTGAGAATAGTTTAATTCAGGCTAGAAAGATAGAACCTAGGCCTCTAATGCCATATTTTGCTAAGGTACAACCAATTTTCCCTGTAGTACCACCCACTATAGCTAGTGTCCCTTCATTTCCAACATTTAATAACCATGTTTCAGGTCAAGAGAATACTATTCCAAGTCAGTTCCGAGAGTTGATAAGTATTAAGGAGCAAAGTGATAATATCCAGAAGACCTTGCAAACTTTTGGTAATGAGTTAGTCAATATCAAAAAGCAGCATTACTAGCCACCTTACCAAGCTCCATACCAAGCTAATCCTCAATTTTAGAGGAGGAATTTCAATCAAAGGTCTTTCCAACCTTATAACCCCAATGAACCTAGTTCTTCTAGGGAGGTAGTACTAGTTCAAAACAACCTGGCAGCTAATTATGAGTGGTGTTTTCCTTGTAACCAACCACATAACTAGTCCACTTGTTCCAATGGCATGTTGAATCAAGCCTTAGTGGTGCAAAACAATGCTATTGTTCCTAGAGAATCATCACAAGAGGTTCATGAACAACAATCTACTCGTATGGGACAAGACAATCCAGATGTCACCTTGTTGAATTGGCAAGGTGAGGAGTTTTGTGGGGTCAACAATACACAAAATCAGTCAAATACTCTTGTAGCAGCTAATACAAGGTCTAAGAAGAGGGCTATTGAATTTGGGAAAAAGGTTGATGAGGACAAAAATTAGTCATCTACAAGTTCACAAGGCCAAGTGGGGCCTTCTTCACAGACCATTCAGGTTCTAGCGAGAGCTCAACCTATGGTTGGCAAATATCAGTCTAAAGAACCGATTCAACCAACCCAAGTAAAAGGGAATGTTGTTGTTCCTAAAGGATAGGAGAATGTTAGTATTGGTAATTTCAATATTTTAGATCATATGAAGAAAACACATGTTAGTGTTTCTATGTGGTATTCTTTAGCTCTGCTTGGGCAAAAGGATTTGTTACATGAGGCATTGTCAAAGTTTTCTTTATGAGAAGAGGTGTCTAACCAACAGTCCTCTAGGGTTGTACTTGCTAATGATTCACAAGAGAAGAAAGAATAAAATACTAATGTATCCAAGCCACCCCATTTTATGTAACTCTAATTGTTGGCCAACATTTGGTACATAGTTGTATGATTGACTCAGGTGCTAGCAGCTCTGTAATGCCCAAACAAATTGTTGATAAGTTGGGAATAGAGTATGAACCACTAGAAAAGGGAGTATTCCAACTAGATGGTATTGATGTTAACACAATATGAGTAATTAAGAATCTGGGTCTCACCTTGCACACATGTCCGAACTTCTCTATACCTCAGGACATTTATGTCATAGAGCTGCCCCCATATTTTGCCATATGTCTCTCATGAGATTTCATTGCTAAAATTGGAGGGTGCTTGTCTTCTGATTGGTCTCATATGCTCTTTAGGACTAGGTATGGCACTAAGGTCACTATCAAATCATAACTTGTTGCTAAAAACCACATTGATCCCTATAATCCAAGTGTCACCAATGCATCAAATACTATTAATTACACTCTTTTTGATAGTGAAGAGGTTCCTGCAACCAATGAGATAAAAAAACAGATCAAGGATATCCTTGATGTCCTTCTAGATGAGTAGGTAGCTGAAAATGTTCATAAAGGTAATGGACAACATGAAGAGGTAAACTTGGGAATTTATTTGATGCATGAACCTAATTCTATCATGCCTAAAATTGAGAAATCTGTTGAACAACAGTCCAATCAACAAGAAAATGAGGTATGGAAGATGTATTTTGATGGTTCAAGGAGTAGGAAAGGTGTTGGAGGAGGTTGCATGCTCATTTCCCCTAATGTTGACAAGTATTATTCTATGTATAGGTTCACATTCAACTGCACTAATAATACAACTAAGTATGAAGCTCTGATTCATGGTCTCCAATGGGAAAAAAATAGAGGTATTTGCTATTTACAAGTTTTTGGTGATTCAAAATTGATTGTTAATCAATTAAGAGGTCTCCATACTACTAAAAATGATCTTTTGAAGTCCTGTAAGCATAGATTATGGGATTTATTGAAGATTTTCAAGATTTAATTTGTTGTCCATTCCTAGAAGTGAGAATAAACATGCTAATAGATTAGCTACCATAGGAGATCAATATGATATTCCTAGTGACATCAACAACACTAAGGAATAGCAGTATGTTAAATTTGCTATTAGATATTCTATTCTTAACAATTGAGAATTGGAAATTTTTTGATAATGATCAACAAATCATAAACTTCTTGAGAGAAGAGGCATAATTTTCAAATGATACTCAAGAAAAACTTAGGCAACAGTATGAAGATCAAATCATACAGCTGAAAACAAACAAATTACCCAAAGGCTTGGTGACATTGGAGTTAATCTTCAATACCGATGACCAGGTAAGGAAGAAAAAAGCCAACATGCATATCAAAGAAGATCATTATCAAGATGTTCAAATTTTCAAGGATAAGCTTTTAAAGCTTGGAAAGGTATGTACAGTAGAGGAAAGACATGCATTTTTTTTACTTTGTCAAGAGTTCAATGATATTTTTGCATGGGATATTCAGATTTGAAAGGTTTTGATCCTGCCATTTCCCAAAATACCATTGAGCTTGAGCCTAATGCCAAACCTGTAAGGCAAAACAAAGGCCACTTAACCCTAAGCTTGATCCCCTCATGATCAAAGAGCTGAATAAACTCATTGAGAGCAACATAATATTTGCAATCAAACATACCTCTTGGGTATCTAATCTTGTTCCAATGAGAAATAAAAATGGTGAAATCAGACTTTGTGTCACTTTCAGAGACCTTAATAGAGCCTCCCTAAAAGATCGTCACCCATTACCTTCCATGGAATAAATCCTTCAAGTTGTTTAAGATTCTAAGAGGTTTTCTTTATTAGATGGCTTATCGGGTTATAATAAGATTTTAGTTAAGAGGATCAATTTAAAACAACATTTACAACTAAGTGGGGGACCATGGCTTACAAGAAAATGTCATTTAGCTTGTCTAATGTTGGGGCTACTTTTCAGAAAGCTATGGACATGGTTTTCAAAGGTTTGATGTATAAAATTATGATGGTTTATTTGGATGACATAACTAGTTTTAAAAAAATTTCAGATGAACATTTGGTCCACTTGAAAAAGATCTTTGAAAGGTGTAGAGAGTTTGGTATATCTCTCAACCTAAATAAGTGTGTGTTTGTTTTCCATGAAGGTAAGTTGCTGGGATACATTGTATCAAAACATGGCATTACCATTGATACAAAAAGGGTAAGTGTCATCCTTTCTCTTCCTTTACCAACACATAAGAAAGGGCTGCAAAGTTTCTTGGGCAGAATCAATTTTGTTAGAAGGTTTATAACTTTATACCGAATGTTGCTGAGTTACTAATGCCTCTTACTTCAATGTTAAGGATTTTTTTTTCTTTCAGCTGGACTAAAAAAGGAAAAAGGAGTTTTGAGCTTATTAAAGAAGCAATTGCATTTGCTCCTACTTTGTTAAACCCAAAATTTTCAAAGGATTTTAGATTGTATGCATATGGGAACATTGATAGTTTAGCAGCTATGTTAGTTCAGGAGAATGATCGTAGTTTAGAGAAGCCTTTAGCCTTTTTCAGTCAAGGTCTTAAAGATTATGAGCTTAAATATTCTTTTGTTGAAAATCATCTAATTGTTACTAGAATTTTGAAAAATTTTAGACACATGCTTTCTAACAATAAGATTAAGTTGTTGGTTGCTCACCCTTTAGTTAAGGAATTTTTGTTGAGTAAGGACTTGAATAGTAAAAGAGCTGGTTGGGTGACTAAAGTGGTGGAATATGACATTGAGATCAAAGTTACCAAGCTGATTAGAGGCAAGGGTCTATGTGAGCAGCTTGTTGGTAACAATAACAATAATACATAAAAAGAAGAGGGCGTTGTCCTAGCTCTTCAAGATCAAGAAAAAACATCTGTATCTATTTCTCCTACAAGTTGGGTGCAAGAAACGACTCATTTCTTGTTAACTGGTGAGTTTCCTCATGGTTTGGATAAAGCAAAAAGAAGGTACTATAGACTGCAATCTATACCTTTTATACTGTTAAATAATTTTTTTTTTAGAAAATATTTCCATGGTGTTCTGTTAAGATGCATAGAGGCTAATCAAGTTGATAAAGTTTTACATGAGTTTCATGAAGGATCAACTGGAGGACATTTCTCACCAAGAGCTACGACTCTTAATATTATGAAAGGGGGCTACTATTGGCATAGTTTGTTCAAAGATGCACACTCATGGGTGAGGAAGTGCAAGTAGTGCACAATTTTTACAGGAAAAGAGAAGTTGGTAGCCCTCCCATTGTAGCCAATTCAAGTAGAACAACCCTTCATGAAGAGGGTTTTATACTTTATTGGAGTCATAAATCCACCTTAAAGTGTTGGCCACAAGTGGGTGATCATAGCCACTGATTACTTCACAAAATGGACTGAAGCTATGGCACTTAAGGAGGATAATGAGATAGTTGTTCTAAACTTTTATGAGGAGCCGATAACAAGGTTTGGAGTTCCTGAATCAAAAGTTTCAGATAACACACTTGATTTCATAGGAACTAGAGTATCTGATTGGGTGGGTAGGAATGATTTTTATCTGAAAACTTCTTCTAACTACTATCCTCAAGGCAATGGACAAGCTAAGTCCACAAATAAGAACCAATTGAGGATCATTAAAAGAACTATGGAAGGAAATTAGAGAGCTTGGCATACCAAGTTAAAATCAACCTCATGGGCTGATAGAATTACTCCAAAGAGGTCAACAAGGCTATTACCATACATTCTTGTGAATGGAAAAGGGGCAAGTCTACCTACATCTCTTGAGCTTCTAGCCCTTGATCTAGTCAATCAACTTGACATGATTGAAGAGGAACCTATGATAGTCAAATTGGATCAATTGGTTGAGCTAGAGGAGACTAGAGGCGAAGAAATGAAGAAGATAGAGCAACATCCAACTCAAATGAAGAGGTAATTTGATAAGAAATCATCCCCAAGAGTATTCCAGGAAGCTGATGTAGTGTTGAAGTGGGATGAAATTTAAAATAAAACCTGGAAATCACTCCAAGTTTCATGCATTTTGGAGTGGGCCTTACATTGTATTCTAAGTGTAAACAATACAATGTTTTCTAGTTGTCTAAACTGGATGGAGAAATTGATCCAATCCCAGTTAATGGTATTCATCTCAAGCATTTATTTTAGGGTATGATCTGAATCTGTACATACTGGGTAGGTTGTAGGTGTCAAATAAGTGCTTCTGCACATAGATTAAATGCATTTTTATTTCCCTAAGTGTTGTTTTGCATAGTTGGTTAGTTTTCTCTAAGTTTTAGTGGGGAGAATAAGGAAAGTACTTTGATGTTACTCATTATAATTCAATCAAATAGATATTCATCATTCATAATGCATAATTCAAGGTTCAATGTGATAAATAATAGATATCTGTTCAAATGGAGCCATAATGAGTTATAGCAACATTCTAGTGAGTTACAAACTTGTTTTCCAAAGTTTTTTCAAGTTTCTGAGTGAGTCTGTGTCCAATAGATAAGCTTAGGAAATTGATCTAATGTTTAGCAGGAAAAAATATACCAGATGTCGGAAAAAATGTTACCTAATTTTGCTAATAGCTCAATCAGGTAGAGATTTTGTGATTTTAAAATGAAAAGAAAGGTACATTTTATTTATGCTAAATTACATTCATGTGCATAAACAAAATCATAAGATTATGTTACCAGATTGCATTCATGTAGATGCATATAACATAGGAGAAGATTGCACAATCTTTTCAAGAAAAGTAATCTTTATTGATGATGTAAACAAATCATGTCTCACACAAGCCATGAGACTAACTCTTCTAATGTAAATAAAAGAAAAATTATACATTTGTAGATAAAGAAATGCACATACAAGGAAAGGTGACCTGCCATTTCCTAAATGATGAGTCTTGGTCCTAGTTGAGTTTCCTTGCATCATCTTTGGTACTCACACTTGTCTTGCATCCAACAGTTGCTCCTTTGCTGCTTCTAATTGCCTGCATCTGAGAGAGATTTTTGTTAGAGCAATGAAGGATCACATATCAATATATGCACAAACATCTAAAAACATATAACTTGATCTCCATTTGCATTAAAATAGTTTGCATATTGTAGATGTCTAGGAAAACTAGAAAGTCATCAAACATATCCATCATTTGTTCTATTTTATCTAACATGCTTGCTTCTTGTGTAGGTATAGGTCAAGTTTTGTTACTATTTTATTTCATCTATTTACAGCATGTGGGATAAAATGTGGCTCCCACAAGGGTTGAGCCCAACATGTTGTCCTTTTCTGATGACATATCGTTAAGACAGTAGAGTTTTATTTTTACAATCCCATTAAGAAGGTATTCATTATTTATAACAATGAGTTATTAGAGTTCACTTTCATAGATAACCAATACGTAATAAACAAGATTACAAGAAGGAGGTGATATCTAATGTTAGAACAAGCAAACAAATGTCATCACAAACTAAAGAAATCAGATATCTGAAAATAATCAGATGCATGTAAAAGATCAGTAAATAGAAGCTATGTATAGATATAGAAAAATCACAGTGAGACACATGGAACAGTAAAGCTTCTACAAGCAAATGCTGCTAAAGTGCATATGAGAAATAGGTGTTATGCATCATGTTAATTTCTTGCATTTAAATGTGAGACAAAAAGGACAATGCATAAATCTAGTGGATCAATAATGAGTGAAAAAGTATCACCATAAAAGCTTGGGCAGTGATAAATAATGTCTTGTGAATAGAGCATGGAGATCAAAAAGTAGCAAAGACAAGTCATAGCTTCATTACTATGATAGAAATAAAGAAATATGAATCATCTTGAGGATGAGTAATAAATTTTCAAGAATTTAAGTTTCTAGGGAAAGACATTCAAGGTACAAATGACATTGGGGAAGGCACATGGGTGATGCCAACTAAAATTTTCCTAAGAGAGGTCATCATGCAGTTGATCATGTACCTGGTTTATTTGGTCAGTTGTTTTCCTCTCATAACCATAGAATATCATAAAGTTAAGAGAAAACTTCACTCTATAGGTAGAGAAGAATGCTTCGGGGTATGCGAAGCACTATAAAAGACAATAAAGACCATGAGTTCAAGTGTAATGAAGAAAACTCAGTCTTATATGAAGCCTAGCCCAATATACGGTTTGGAGTACCAAATTATGATTCATTTTCTCCAAAATAGTGGAATGTTACATTCAAATACTAGCAAAGTGAGAAACAGGTGAATCAAAAGCTGAGCCATAACTATTTTAAGGAAACATGAAGAGAGGAAATGCTTGAGTATGGAGACCTTGATGCCTGCAAATCTTGTGGCCACAATATCTAGCATTTTGGTGAAAGACCTAGTTTGTGTCTTCATGGCCGTGGCCTGAAGAAGGGTTTCTCTTCACAAAAAAACACAAATAGAAAATAGTGTGGGAGAGATTCGAGCTCCTGAAAATTCATGAGACCCTGAACTTGCAAAAATGAAAATATCCAGATGGTGTCTTCATGGCCGTGACCTATCTTATGAAAACAAGATTTTCTTTTTGAAAATAAACACATAGCCATGGTAATGGAGATGCATTAAAATCATAGAGAAGTATGACAAATATTCACCAGATTCCAACATTACATACTTTGAATTAGGTTTGTATTCTCAAAAATACTTGAGCATTCTATAGGGTCGAGTGGAAATACACAGAGGAAGACATGGTTGCAGCCATGGAAACAAAGAATGCCCACGAAATTGTGCAGAGAACTAGAAATATGCAAAAAAATGCCAAAACTTCTACAATAAAATGCTAGAAACAACAGGAAAGGCACCAAATACAAAAATGTATTCATTTTTTTTTGTAATTACAAAGCTTGAATTGATCTTTATTTTCTCAAAAAAAATGAAAATAAAGTAGGAAAAGATCAAAACAACAAGCTCACCCAAGATTTCTTGAGATTTTCCTTGAAAATCTGTTGTTTATGCCTTTGAGACATGAAATCTGCCATGGTGTGCCTTTTGATACCCCTGTGTCGGTGCTTTGAAGTCTCTAGAATTCTTTAGATGTAAATGAAATGCATTGAATATTTGATTCAACTTTTTGTGCTAGGGTTTTGAAACCCTAAGTAGGCTGACAAGTAAAGGTATTTTTTACCTTCTATTTAAAAAATTTGCATTAAAACTAATACCCCCTTTGATAAAATGCTTAATGCCTTATGCCTTTTTAGCATTTTCCACAAAGTCATCAAATATTCCCTTTTATAATAGGCCTTTCAAAAAGCTCGAGCCTTTTCTTTTATTTTGCACTATTTTGAAATGTAAAGCATTTAAACAGGTGATGTTATTGTAAATCATCTTATTTAAATGTTATATGTAATACAAGATATAAAGCATGTGCTTTCAAGAAATTAGTCAAAGGGAGATAGTTTGAAATTTATGTGATGAAGGAAATATAGGAGGTAGTTGGAGATATTTTCAAACATGTGGAGGAAAGATAGATAAATTTGATGACTTCATCATCAGTTCAACTTTAGATAAGAGTCCAAATGGATGGACTATGAGTCAAGGAGGAGTTTGAGGCACTTAACACCATGTTTCTTGTAGTTTCAACCCCTTTTTTGAGGGATTTTTAGTTATGCATGACCCTTTTGGTTGTTTTCAGATTCAAAACTCCTTATGCCTATTTTAAGGAGTGTTCTTTTAGTCAAGTTCTTAAGGAGCGTTCTTTTAGTCAAGTGCCTAATTTGAGGGAGAAGACAACACATCAAGCCAGTTGGAGCCAAAATTCAAAATTCAAATTCTTGGAGCCTTTTGTATAAGTCCTCTTCTTCTCTCATTTTCTAGAGAGTTCTACGTTGGGTGATTTTTGTACGAGCATTATTCACACTTTGTAACTCATTTTTATATGAAATTTACAGTCATTTTGTAAAGAATTTTTGCCTTGGAATGCAAGTGAATCCTGATTTTCAATAAAAGAAGCTTGTTTCCTCAATTTTCTTTTGGTTTCAGTATTGTTAGTGGATGATACGATAAAAATACTATGTTTTTCCTTTATTTTATCAGAATCCCTTCAATATTGGATGCAAAAGGTGGCATGCTATAGTGCAGGTCTATGAATGTGTTTATTATTTTGTTGTATCAGAATTATGAAAACATCATTGTTTTCCTTTTTATGAACATCATAAAGCTAAAAAATTTCATAAGAATCATTTTTGCAAGCATGTGTAGCTAAGTTTTGAGATAGTATAGCTTCTTTAATTGACTGTTTTTGTGAGTTTCAATAGAATTATCAAGTTTTATCTTCGATGTATCACCTATTAGTGTTAAGTTTAAAATTACAAGCACATATTTCTTACCCTTTTCCTTGTCAAGTGTTAGTATTTTTTCAAGATATCTAAAGGGGAGCCAACTCGTAATATGGAGGTTCACTCTCACCATAGGATACCCACAGCCTGAGAGTAGTCCCATGTTGCATGGAATTGCAGAGTTTTCATCTTGGCATTGAGTGCAAATCTCTGTGACAATAGTACCACCAAAAGTGAGTCCTCATACTAAGTTATCTTTGGGTGAAAATGTTAACGCTTCTAATGAAATTGAGACATATGAGGATATCATACTGAAACAAATTCCAATGAGTGGGAATGAAATTTCTGCACCTCTAGTGATTATGACCTAGCTAAAACCTTTCGAGAGCTTGACTTATCTATTGCAAGTATGAGTAGCTAGTGTTTTCATTAATGTCTATTGAGATTGTTGCAAGAGTGTGAGCAGTTGATGCTTTGATTAGTTTCATTTTGTTGTCATTAGTAAAGCTACTGGTGTCAACCTCTGGTATTTCTTTGATATGATTTTATATATGGATGTGGAAGTGTTGAAGATGATGAGGATGTGTCTCTAGTGCTTGGTTTCCAAGTGCTTTTGAGAAAATTTGATAAAAAGAGGAAATAGTGTGTTGCAATGGTGTTCTGGGTTATAGAGTTGTGTTTTGGTTTTGCTCCGCATTTATTCTAGGTTGAAGATCTGCCTATGCAATTAAGATATATTGGTGAGAGGTTCTTATAAGTTTTATATTCAAGAGTTGGTGTGATGGATTATTTTACAGAAGA
Organism: Sequoiadendron giganteum; assembly: GCA_007115665.2. Classification (NCBI taxonomy): domain Eukaryota; kingdom Viridiplantae; phylum Streptophyta; class Pinopsida; order Cupressales; family Cupressaceae; genus Sequoiadendron; species Sequoiadendron giganteum. The sequence goes on along the minus strand of CM021108.1, from coordinate 440,329,349 downwards.
AGTTGTGTTCACTAGTGTGTGACTGTGTATTGTAGGGTGTTTGGGAGAAATGTCTTTGCTTCACATTTCTCTGTATTTGTGTTTTAGGTCTTTCAATTTTGAAGCAGTGTTGATGGTGTTGGTGTGTGTGCTTATTCAAGATGGTTTAAGTTTTGGTGCTTTGAAAGATGGTTTTCTAAGTTACAGTGTATGGTAGAGTTGTTTGAGTGTATTAGGTGTGTACATTCTTCAAGTGGAAGTTGTTGCAAAGGATATTTCTGGATTTTAGGGTGTTCATGGAGTATTATAGATCATGTTCAATTGTGGTGTGTGGTTTGCAAGTCATCCTTGGGTTTGAGGAAGCGTGTACTTAAAATTTTAATGGTGTTTACACGGGTAATGATGGAATTGGTGTTTACACTACACATGATGAAAAAATATTGTTTGAGGAAGCATGTGGTTGTGTGGTGTTGTTTATTTGTGTCCCAATTAATTTTTTATGTGGTCTTCTTTCACTTCTAGTTGCCACAAAGGTGTTTTTGCATTGACCTAATTTGAATTTTAATGTTTGATGTGCATACTCGACCTTGGACAGGGTTTCAAGGTTGAAGATGATATAAGTATGAGCTGAGTTGTTAAAGGATGTCAAGATAGGTGTGAGAGATGTGAATGATGTGAAGTGCAATGTGTTAGAGTGAAAAATTGAGTAATGTCGTGTGAACTTTCATGTGTTAGTTTACTGGATGTAGTGAGTAGAAGGTGGCTACAATTCTTCAATCAGACTGCGAAAGTGTTGATCTATGTATCATTCCTTCTCTATCTTCTTTTCTATTCTAATAGTGAGCCTTTTGGCAGGGATCCTTTCTTCTTTGGGCAGTGAGCCCTTTAGTAGTGAGCCCTATTGTATTCAATATTGATATTACTTATATTGTGAGGTAATCCTCACTGTGGTTTTTCCCTTCTCTGGTTTTCCATGTAAATATAGTGTTCTCTTCTGTATGGTGTTAATTTTCTTTAGTTTTGTTATTTTATTTTCATGCTAATTCATCATAATAGAATTAAGGGTTAAATGAATGAATGTGGATCTGAATGTTAATGAGGGTTTTGAAGTTTTAAGGTACAACTGATTCACCCCCGCTCCCAGTTATCTTGTGCATTCAATAATTGGTGTTAGAGAAAGGTTCCTTGGAGAAAAGCTTAACTGGTTAAGGTAGATCTGGGATGGTGCACAAGAAGGACATCCCTATATTTGATGGAATCAACTATGCATTCAGCTACAAATGGTTTGGGCACTGAAGCTGTAGTGCCTCTCCACTTGGGGTCGTTTGGGTAAGATTATATTGGTGTTGGTTTGTTGATTAATTTTAAAGGTATTATTAATGTTGGCTAATCATTTATTAGAGTTGTTAATTTAAATGTCGTTAATTAGTAGTTTGATTTAACCACATTTATTATTGTTGAGGATAAAGCAATTAAAGTATTAGATTTAATTATCAAAGTGAACTATAGAAAGTACCCCCGTCTGTGTTCGTTGTTTCATCATTGTTTGTCAATGTCGTCTATCCGTACCTCATTTTTGTGGGTATTATTTTATTTCAAGTTATTTATTTCCATGGTTTTAGCAATGATTGTTAAAGGTTTTGAATATGGCTATTTTGGTATCGTTAAATAAATTGTTTCAGTGAAATGATATTCTTTGAAGAGGTTAGTTAAATAATTAAATTATAATTGTCGTGAATGTCATTAATTCTTCTAGAAAATAAAAATTTGCTAAATAATATAAATTCTATTTATTTTAAGCGAACATTAATTGCCTTATTAATATTACATATTTTAAATTATTTATGGGAATACCATATAATTTAAATATATGTAAATTAATAAGTCATTTTTATAAGATATTTAATTAAAACATTGGGAATTATTATTATTATGGTTAATTATAACATTGAGCATTTAATTTAATATTAAATTAAAAATTTAATTGTAGCATAGTTTAAATTGTTTATTAATTTATTTTGGATAATATTTATTGTCATAATGTTAATTATATTTAACATCTAAAATTATATTGTGTAAGTATTGAAGAAATAGTTAGACATGGAAATTGGGTATAAATGCGTATTTTGAAATTGGAAAAAATGAAATTTATTGCAAGTGGTTATTTTCACGTGGAGTAAATTTTGAAATTTGATGGCAAATTTATGATTTTTACTTGTTCTGGATTTTATATCCAATTTGGTGACTTTTCAAAAAAGTGAACAAAGGAAAGCAAATTCTCTCTGCAATTCGTTTCTGAGTTTTCTGGAAAAATTACAACTCTGTATTTTTTTGAAAATAATTTAAAATAAGAATATTAGTTTTGCTTTGAAAATTTGGGTCTTGGAAATTGGATTCGGCAGTTGTGGGTCTCAGAAATTTGAGGAAGAACATAGCTCGCTAGAAGCGTTAGACACAGTAATTCATCTTCGATTATCTATTAGGCAAAGGACTCCAAGTAGCAACAAAAAACTCTATTATTCTTGCTCTATCCTATTAAAAAGAGAAATGAAAATTTGAAATTGTATTATTTGCTTGTTGAAATTCTGTGAAAGGGATAATGATATCTCTATGAGCTTGGGTCTGTTTCAAATGGTTGTTATAGCGAACCAGTTTGTATTATTTGCTGCTCAAATGTCATCTGCAATTTTTTTTATCTCGTCTACCTCTTTGTCCAATCCATCATCGTTTCATTAATTATTTTTGTTTTATGGATTTGGCTTGCAAAGTGTCTAGAAACTCATTTTATTCTTGTATAATTGTCTCCGCTTTGAATCCATTTTGTTTATTGATATTTCTCAACCAATTAAATTGTAATTTTCTCCTTATCAAAGATCTTCCTTATCTAATTTTGGTTGCATTTCGACTTCTGGTTCTTGTATTCTTCAATGTTATTGTATGCTGGGTTGTACCCGTGATTCTTTTCTTTATGCATTTATTCTCCATATATATATATACATAGGGTCGGCTTGGTATGGTATTGCGTTTGGATGTGTTCATAATGCCTTTG